>JAKTXL010000006.1:0-32500 GCA_030582535.1 Insectozyma bohioensis | reverse complement strand
GTTAATAATTTAGGTGCATTAAAATTATATGAAAGTTTTGGATTTTTAAAAACAAAAAGATTATATCGTTATTATTTAAATACTCATGATGCTTATAGATTAATATTATCTTTAACTGATAAATCTCATGTTAGAATTGCATTTTTACCACCAATTTAAGGGGGAAATAATTATTGTTCAATCAATAAATAATTAATTAAATAATTAAATATTAGGTATATTTTTATATATATAATATAGGGAATTATTTATAGAAATGAAATGTTTATATTGATATTGATATTTAAATAAATAAAAAATGACAAATAAATAAAAAATGACATAATTTACGACAATGTAATATTATTATAGTATTATTATACTACTTTTATGAAACACGTCGACAACGAAAAAAAATTAAAAAATTTAAAACGCGTACTAATTAATATTTAATATATTACATACATAATATATACTAACACTATATACATATTTATTATTATCTATCACCATCATTGAAAAAAAAATTTAAAATTCACTTACTTTTTTTTTTTTTCTTTCTTTTACTTCTTTTCTTTCCTTTCCTTTCATTTCCCAATATAAAATTATAAATATAAATAAATAAATTTCAATTTCAATTTCAATTATGTTAGAAGGTAAATTTGATGAAAGTACATTATTAAAAAAAATTGTTGATTCAATTAAAGATTGTGTTAAATTATGTAATTTTAATTGTTCAGAACATGGTATAACAGTTCAAGCAGTTGATGATTCAAGAGTTTTATTAGTATCATTATTAGTTGGTCAAACAGCATTTAGTGAATATAGATGTGATAGAGAAATTACTTTAGGAATTGATTTAGAATCTTTTAGTAAAATTATTAAATGTGGTAATAATGAAGATTTTTTAACTTTAATAGCTGAAGATTCACCAGATTCTGTTTTAACAATATTTGAAGATAAAAAAAAGGAAAGAGTTAGTGAATATTCTTTAAAATTAATGAATATTGATTCTGAATTTTTAAAAATTGATGATATGGAATATGATACAGTTATAAATATGCCAAGTTCTGAATTTTCAAAAATTGTACGTGATTTAAAAAATTTATCTGAAAGTTTAAATATTATTGTTACAAAAGATTCTGTTAAATTTTCAAGTGAAGGTGAAACTGGTAAAGGTTCTGTTATTTTAAAACCTTATAGTGATATTGAAAAACCTGAAGAAAGTATTAATGTTCATTTAGATAATCCTGTTGATTTAACTTTTGGTTTAAAATATTTAAGTGATATTATTAAAGCAAGTAGTTTATCTCATTCAATTACTATAAAATTAGCTGATAAAACTCCTGCTTTATTTGAATTTAAATTAGATGTTGGAGGTTATTTAAGATTTTATTTAGCACCTAAATTTGATGAAGAAGATTAAGATTAGTTTCTAGTTGTTTGTTTTTTATGTAAAACTTTTAATTTTAATATATATATATTTTATACAATTAATTTAATTTAATTTAATTTAATTTAATTTAATTTAATTTAATTTAATTTAATTTAATTTAATTTAATTTAATTTAATTTTTAACTACTTTTTTTATCATACATTTCTTTACCCCATTTATATAAATCTTTTTTTAATCTATCAGCTCTAACTATTCCATTTCTTAATTGAGTTAAATTTTTAATATATTCATGTTGTCTTTGAATACTAACTTGTAAATAATTAATTAAATCTTCTTTAATATTATTTAATTTATTATTTTTTTGAGATTCTAAATTTTTTTGAAAATTTTCATATCTTTTTAAAGCTTTTGGAAGTGCAAAAAATGGATCAACTTCTTCTTCTTCATTATCTTCTTCATTATCTTCATCATCTTTATCTTCTCCATCTTTTTCATTATTATTATCTTTCTCTTTTTCTTTTTCTTTATCTTTTTCTTTTTCTTTTTCTTTTTCTTTTTCTTTTTCTTTTTGTTTTTTATATTCAATTTTTTTCTTTTTTTCATCATCTAATCCATGATCATAATCTTTTAAACCTAAATTTTCTTCTAATAAATAAAACCAATCTTCACCATTTAAAACTTGTAATAATTTATTTAACCAATTTAAATTATTTTGTTCAATTTCAATTAAATTAATTAATTCCATACTTAATTTTAATAAAATATTTGATATATAAGTTTTTGAAATTGCTGGATGAGAAATTATTTCTGATGCATGATTTAATGGTGATAATAATTCTATAATTCTTGAATTTTTTAAAAATTGAAAATCTTCTTCATCTTCATCTTCTTCATCATCATCTTCTTCATCATCTTCTTGTTCTACTTCTTGTTCTTCAAAACTAAAATTATTTTCATTTTGATCTTGTTTTTCTCTTTTAATATCTTTTCTTTCTTCATCATTATCTTCATTATTATTATCTTCTTCATCATCTTCATCTGTTTGTTTATACATTTCTTTCCATTTTCGTTTATTTCGAAGTATATTACGTTCAATATTATCATTAGTTAAAACTGTATAATTATTATTACCATATTCAACAACTTTTCTATTTAATTTATCTAATGATGGTGAATTTACACTTTGTAATAATTTTAATCCACGATTATAAATTGGTAATGTTTCATTACCTTCATTTATTGTATCATCATCATCATCATCATTATTATTATTATTATCTTTATTTTTATTTGTTGATTCTTCTACTTCGACTTGTTGTTGTTGTTGTTGTTGTTTTTCTTTTGTGAGTAATGCTTGTTTAAATTGAGATATTACCTCTAATGAAGTACTATCCAACATAATTAATATAAGTAATGAAATTTTTTTGAATTGGTTTAAAAAAGTTCTAAATAAAAATAAAAAAGTGAGAAAGAGAGATATGAAAGTAAGTGAGTGTTATTATGACTAAAAAGTTTTGATAATATATTATTATTATATCAATATTGAGCAAGCTACACTACCCAATGCAAATATATATAATGTTCATATTTCCCTTTTCAATACCACTAAAATAATTTTCAGAATTATAAAAATATATTATATATAATATAATAGAATTTCAATATTATTAGTATAATATTTCTAATTTACTCCAGATTATTCCAAAGAATTTATATTTGAATTTTGATGGAATGGTGGTTTGAAATGAAACATTTAAATTATTTATCTTTCTGATTCTTTGAAAAAATTATTGATATATAAAAGAGATCAATAACCATTTTCATGAGTTATATATGTTTATTAATTTATTTAAAGTTCCTTAATGATATAATGAACCTTTTAATAATAATTATGAAAATTATATTTTAAAAAAAAAACACTTGGTAGTGCTATGTTTTTGATTTTATAAAAATTTCTCTAAATTTTTATCTAAATTATGAATAAATTTTTAATATTAACTATCAAAAAGAACCTTAATTTCAAGATCCAATTTAAAAAAGGAGAGTTAATTAATTAATATTAACCTGATTGAAAATTAGATGATCCTTATTAAACTATTATTATTTATTAATAGGAAATTGTTTGCATTAGGATGCATCATACACATTATATATAGTGATCAAATATCTCAAAAAAAAGTTTGTAATTAGTGATTGGATAAAAACTGTTTTCTTTTATTAAATCCATATATATATATATATATATATATATAGTATAGAGTCCAAATTGTTGTAGTTGTTAATTTGGCAACCTTCTGTTGTCTCTCTCTCTCTCTCTGCTTCTCTCTCTATTTATTTAGGTGAGTGGCAAAATATAGTTTAGTATAGTTTATTTTTTTTTGGGTCTATATCCTTCCTTTTACAACCAATTTTCAATTTTTTATATCAATAAATTTAAGATAAGATAAGATCATATTCATTATAGTTGAATCATATATTGAATATAAGGATATCATATACATAAATATATATATACATATATAGATTTAGCTTTCAGTTTTTAAAGGGGAATTTTGAATTGAATGTCTACTAAATTAAATACACCAAAAAAAAAAAAATAAATAGATAAATATAATATAGTATTAAAGTATTAAATATTCCTTATTTTTTTAAAAAATTTATACAAGTTTAATTTCAGTTTCATAAACTTACTTCTTGTTTATTAGTATCATCATATATTCATTATTATATCTATCGATCAATCAATCAATCAATTAATTTAAACCAAATCTATTATTGATCTATTTTAAATATTCAAATTTACCACAGTTTTACATATAAATTATTTTTTTTTTTTTTTTTATCTAATCAATTCCATATACATATATCCTTCTTCTTTACAATACAACCACCAAAAATATTATACATATAAATATAAATATTAGCACATAATTCAACAAAAGGGGTTTTTGGATCAAAAGAATGTCAGAGATTTCATATCTAAGTATATATAATTCTCACAATGGTTCATCAATTAAAATACCGAAACCAGTCCGATTTCATAATTTATTTGAATTTAAACAATATTTAATTCAATCATTTTTAATTGATAATGTTGATAATTTATTTTTATTAACATCATTTGGTATAAGATTAAATTATAATTTAATTAATGAATTAAATGAAATTTTTATTTATGATAAACGTTTATTTGCAAATAATATTAATGAATCATTAATTAATAAATATTTATCAATTGAAGAGAATAATATTAATAACAATAATAATATTAAAATTAATGAACCTAAAAAATCTTCATTAAGTAAAAATAATAATATTAATATAATTAGTAATTTAAAAATTAATCAAGGTTGGTCAAGAGCTATATTACAAGATTGTAATATGATTGAAAATAATTGTAAAGAAATTATTAAATCAATAAATATAATTTTTAAATCTTTAAATACAATTTTTCAATTTACAAATAATTTTACTCAAGATATTGAAAAAAATTTTAATAATTTTTTTAATTATATTAAATTAATTAATTATAAAACTTTACATAAATCATGGTTAACACATTGGAAATTATTACAAAATTTCCCACAAATTAAAATTTATAATAAAATTATAAATTTAAGTGATTTTTTAGATTTAAAAAAATTAAATAATTATTCAAATTATATAAATCAAAATTTACTGTTAATTGTTGGAAATTTTAATGATTTAAGTCAAATTTTAAATAATTCAAATGAAGATAAATTAAAAATTGATAAATTTATTGAAAATTCAAGAATTGATTCTATAAATCAATTTAAAAATATTAATTTAAAAGATTTAATTAATAAAATTCAAAATTATTCAAATAATATTTCAAAAGATTGTGAAAATATTCAAAATTCAAATTCAAATTCAAATTTAAATCTGATATTTAAATTACATATTGATTATTCTAATAAAATTTATGATTATTCTCAACAAATTTATAAATATTATAATGATTTAATATTATTTAAACAAAAATTATTTAATCAAAGTTTAGAAATTTTTAATATTATAGCTCATTTACAAATGAAAATGGTTGGTATTAAAACTGATTTAAGAAAACTTACTACTAATGATACTTCTAATAATAATGAAGATAGTATTAATCAAGAAGAACAACAACAACAAGTAGAAGAAGAGGAATATCAAGGTAAAAAGAAAAAAATAGAAGTTACTTTTGAAATGATTAATAATGTTAAAAAATATGAAGATTATTTATCATTAACAATAGATTTACCACTTTTATTTGGATTTTTATTAATTGAAAAACGTAGACAATTTGAATGGTATGATTTTTATTCAAAAGGAATTGTAAATAATGTAAGTGAACAATTATCAACTATTATAGAACATGAAAAATTATTTAGAGGAATATGGATTAAAAAATTTGGTAATTTTATTTCATTAATTACCAATGAACCTTTAACTACATCATTACCAAATATTGATGTTACATTAGTTGGTAAAGATATTAATTTTACTATATTAAATGATTTAACTATTGAAAGAAAAGATATTGAAAATTATATTAATTTATTACAATCAACAAATAATTCAAAAAATTTTATTGATTTATTAAATAAAAATTTTAAAGATTTAATTAAAAGTACTAATAATATGAAAAAAATTACTAAAATAATAACTTCTTTAAGTACTTTTACTTCAATTAATGAAGAAAGAACATATAATAATAATGATAATAATAATAATTCAACTAATCAAATTGAAGAAATTGATTTTGATTTAAATTTAATTAAAGGTTTAAAGGCAAGAATAAAAAAATTAGAAAATTTATTACATCAACAACAATATAAAAATTTAACAAATTGGCCAGTTACAAGAAATAATAATGGATCAACAGATAATAATAGAATGAGTATGATTATTGAACCTAACAACCAACAACAACAACAACAACAACAACAACAACTTGCACCACCACCTTCATCATCATCATCAACTTTATCACAACCCAAAACAAATCCAACTCGATTATTACAAAAAAGAACGACTTCTTCATCATCTTCAAAAGAACAAACTCCTTCAATTAATCAATCTCAAGTTCTAGATTCTTCCACCATTGATAAACATATTGATAATATTAAATTGAAAAAACAAAATATGGAATTAGTTAAACAAAATCAAAATTTAACTGAAGAAATCAAATCAAAAGATGATATTATTAATCAATTGAAACAAGAAATAGAATCAATTAAATTACAAAAGACACAAGAAAATAATGATTTGGAGAAAAAATTACATCAAACTGAAGAAAAATTTAATCTATATAAATTGGATAATAAATTAGATTCTAAAGAAATTGAAAAATTAAATAATAAAATTGAAAATAAAGATTTACAATTGAATGAATTACAACAAAAAATATCAAATTTTACTGAATTAACTGTAAATTCATCAAAAGAAATTACTGATTTAAATAAAATTATTAATAATTTAAGAAATGAATTAAATGATGCTATTCATATGAAAAATGATTTATTATCAAATATGTCATCAAAAGAAATCGAATTTTCAAAAGAACGTAATAATTTTGAAAATGATTTTAAAAATTTACAAAGTAAATTTGATGAAATTAATGATGATTATGAAAATTTAATGGATTTAACTCAAGTTAAACAAAAAAAATATGATTTATTAATTAATGATTTAAATAATATTATTATAAATTTAATGAATAATATTAAAATTATTATTGATGCATTATTTGAATATTTTATTGAATATTGTTTTATATTAGAATCAATGGGATTATTGTTAGTTAATGAAGATCATTTATATAAAATTAAACGTGTTAAAGGATTAAAATCAATTAAAAATAATAATAATAATAGTAATAAACAAGATGAAGAATCATTTATTTCAATTGAACAAGTTTCATCTAAAGTTATTGAAGAAGTTGAAGTTAAAATGTCATGGATTAATGACTTACCACCATTAAGTTCAATATTATCTGATTGTTATTCATCAGAAAGTGCGGATTCTTCTTCAGTGGTTGTTGATAAATATAATGAACAATCTATAAAATTAATTCTGATATTTAATAATATTTTTAAATTAGATCAAAGTAATATAAATAAATTTGATCAATTTTTAAAAATTATATCATTTAAAGAAAATGTTCAATATCATGAAGATAATTTAAGTAAACGATTTTTTTTAAATGCAATTAGTAAAAGATTTAAAGATGTTGAAGGTTTTGCTAAACGTCAAACTAAAGATAATAAATTAAAAGATCAAGAATTGAAAAAAATTTTAAATAAATTTAAAGGTAAAATATCAATAAATGAATTTCAAATTGATGATTTAGTATTATTTTTACCAACAAGAATAGATCGACCTGCTGCTGCTACTGCTACAATCACAAATACCAACAATGATGTTCAACCATGGGCTGCATTTAATATAGGAGCACCACATTATTTTTTAAAATTAAATAATGATGATAATAATATTAATAATAATCACAAAAATAAAGAATGGATGATTGGAAGAGTTAAAAAAATTACTGAAAATAAAGTAACTGAAGAAAATTTAAATAATATGGAATTAAATCCTTTTCAATTAAGTGTTGGAGTAAATTGGTTTATGATTGATGCTATTGAAGAGAAATGAAAAATTGAATAAAATAAATAGTTAAAATAAATAAATAAATAAAATTTTTTTTTTTTTTTTATTAGTTTATTTATTCTGGTACATTATTAAATAAATAACTAACACTTTCACCATTATGTAATCTTCTAATAGCTTCAGCTAAAGTAGGACTAATATCTAAAATTTCAATTTTTGAACATTGTTTTAATTTATCATCCATAGGTAATGAATTTGTACAAATAACTTTATCTAATTTTGATTCATTTAATCTTTCAATTGCATTACCAGAAAAAATTCCATGAGTAATTATACAAACAACTTTTTTAGCATTATTATTTAATAATAATTCAGCAGCTTTACATAAAGTACCACAAGTATCAGCAATATCATCAATTAATATACAAATTTTATTACTTACATCACCAACTAATACCATTTTTGAAACTTCATTAGCTTTTTGACGTTCTTTATGAATTAAAGCAAATTGAACATCTAATTTATCAGCTGTAGATGCAACTCTTTTTGCACCACCAGCATCGGGACTAACCATTATAATATCTTCTTTATTAAAATTTTCTTTAATATATCTTAAAGCAATTGGTTCAGCATATAAATTATCAACAGGTACTCTAAAAAATCCTTGAATTTGACTAGCATGTAAATCCATTGTAATTACATGATCACAACCCGCAGTTTGTAATAAATTAGCAATTAATTTTGCTGTTATAGGTGCTCTACTTTTATCTTTTTTATCTTGTCTAGCATATGGGAAACTTGGTATTACTGCTGTAATACGTCTTGCACTTGCAACTCTACAAGCATTTATCATTAATAATAATTCCATTAAATAATCATTAATTTGTTCATCTCCACATCCTGTTTGAATAATATAAACATCTTCATCTCTAACTGATTCTCCAATTGCTATGGCTGTTTCTTGATTTGTATATTGAAATGCTCCAATTCTTGCTATTTTAATACCTAATTTTTTAGCTACTAATTCACATAATTCTGTATGTGAATTACCTGCTAGCAATTTAATACTATTTTGTGATCTTCCATGCATGTTTGTTAAATGAAGTTGTGTAGTAGTAGTAGAGGTTTTGAAATTGATATATTTAAGATGAGGAAATTTTTTTGATGGAGTAAAAAAAAAATTAAAAAAGAATAAGAAGTAATTAAAAGGAAAGCTCGCTACCACGTGTACACAATATTATACAAAGCCAGATCAAAGGGCCCCTTAGTCTATGGCCATATGTTCTATGATCATATGTTTAAATTGAGGTAACTTAATTTTAAATATAACTATAAACTATTCTTTTAGAATTGCAATTTACCTACATATTTACCGTTATTGCTCTTGCAGGTTTTCTAGTTTATCATATAAACTTTCCTTCAAACTTCCACTATATGCATACCTCATTCTAAATGAATTGACCCTTTTTTCAGTTATTTGTTATATAACTATAGGTTTATCTAAATGTTGTATAGATTTTATATGGTGTTATAGAGGGTGATAATATAGTGTGAGATCGGGAGGAAAAAATCAGTAGGCGTAGTAGTATCGTATTAATGACCTGTTTTCTACTGAGCCGCATCAATAGCAAATATAAAAAAATGATTTAATGGCAAAAACTCCAAAAAAAAATATAAATTAACACAAGATATCTATCAATCAATAACTTCATACATTGATACGATGTCAAAGGCTAAACGAATATTACATTCAGATGAAGTAGAATTATTATTTGTTAAATCAAAAGTTTATTTACATCCTTCACCTTCTAAAAAAGATAATATATCAGGATTTTTAACATTATCAAGAGGGCCTCAAACAACAAATTTAGAAATTTTATTATCATTTATACCAGAAAATCAATTATCAGAACAAGATTTAAAAAAATATAATGAATTAGATTTAGATAAAATTGATTTAACTGATTTAAATTATAATAAACAAAATAAAGGTATAATATCAAGAATTATTAAAAAACCACATACATCAATATTATCAAGTTATTCATTTAATTTAACATTATCATATATTTATTCAATACAATTTAGAAAACCTTCACCTGGTTATTGGTATGGATCAATTATAATAAATTCTCAAGATGGTGAAAAATTACCAATATTATTTTTTCATGATGATGAAAGTAAATCAACTTTAAATAAACAAAAATTAAAAAATCAAAATTTTGAAACTTTTAATAATGAAGGTGATTTATATTGGGGTGGATTAGATTTATTAGAATTTTTACAAAAAATTATTAATATTCAAAAATCTACAATTGAACCAAGTGTTTATTTAATTAATCCAGAACTGAATGATTTAAGAAATTTTGCACCATTTAAATCAAAATCAATTGAATCAAAAAAAGAAGAAGAAGGAAAAGGAGGATTTGATTTTTCAAAATTATTAAATACTGCAAAATGGAAAGTTTTAGAAACAGTAGCTACATTTTCAGCTAAAACAAAAAATCAAGTTTTAGATTTAATTGAAGATAATGCTCCATCAAGTTTAAAAGAAATTATGTATCAACCAGAAGTTTTAAAAATTGGTGATGATTTTGATAGTGCAAGAATTTATTTAGCTAAATGGGCTCAACAAGTTAAAGAAGAAGCTGAATTAAGTTCAAATAATTATTTATTAAATGATGAAGTTTATCAAAAAATTAATAGAGAATTAGGTTCAAATGAATTATTAACTCAAGAAGAAGTTAATAATACTTCAAGAAGAAATGAAATTTCAGAACAAGAATGGGATGGATTTTTTGATTATACTGGTAGATTATGTATTACAATTGAAGAAATTAAAAGTAGAATATTTCATGGTGGATTAAATTCTGATATTAGAAAAGAAGCTTGGTTATTTTTATTAGGTGTTTATCCATGGGATTCATCATTTGAAGAAAGAGAAATTTTAAAAAAAAGTTATGAAACAAATTATCAAGAATTAAAATTAAAATGGATTAATGATGAAATTAAAAGAAATACTGAATTTTGGATAGATCAAAAATTTAGAATTGAAAAAGATATAAATAGAACTGATAGAAATTTAGATATATTTAAAAATCCAAAAAAGAAGAAACCTTCTTCTAATGAAGAAAGAGAATCATCACCAGAAACTCCAGATGAAGAAGATTTAGATGATGAATTTGATGTTTCAAATATTAGAAATCCTCATTTATATATAATGAGAGAAATTTTATTAACTTATAATGAATATAATTTAAATTTAGGTTATGTTCAAGGTATGACAGATTTATTATCACCATTATATGTTGTATTACAAGATGAAGTATTAACATTTTGGGCATTTACAAAATTTATGGATAGAATGGAAAGAAATTTTTTAAGAGATCAATCAGGTATTAAAAAACAAATGATTACATTAAATAAATTATTACAATTTATGTTACCAAATTTATATAAACATTTAGAAAAATGTCAATCAAATGATTTATTTTTCTTTTTTAGAATGTTATTAGTTTGGTTTAAAAGAGAATTACATTGGGATCAAGTTTTAAATTTATGGGAAATTTTATGGACAGATTATTATTCATCACAATTTCATTTATTTTTTGCTTTAAGTATATTAAGTGATAATGAAAGAATTATTATAGAAAATTTAAAACAATTTGATGAAGTTTTAAAATATATGAATGATTTATCAATGAAATTAAAAATTGATCCTTTATTAATTAGAAGTGAATTATTATTTTTAAAATTTAAAAGAATGTTGGATATAATAGATCGAGATAATAGTATTAAAAGATTATCATCTGATCCATATCAACAAGATAATAATAATAATAATAATAATGAAGAACAATTAATTGGTGAAGAATTAAGAGAATTATTAAAAAAAGATTTGATAATTCAAAAAGAAGTTGAAAGACCTGAAGGTGTTGGTGGTGGTTAGTTACTTAAATAGGTTTGATTTTTATATATATATATATATAGGCTTTGATTTAGATGTTATGTGTTTAATGAAATAAAATAATTATTATGTACGTACGTATTGGAACAATATCTGTATGATTTCTTAAACACACGTGTGGTTACAGAAACCCCATTTTAAACGATTATCAAAAAAAACAAACAAACAAACATCTTCATCCAATAACTACTATAAAATCTTAACTTTTAAATTACGATACTGGTTATTGATTATTTGTTATTCTTGGCAACCATTAAACTATCAACAAATTAGTTCCATCTCATCTTCATTATATAATTATTATTTTTTTTTTTCGGATCATCAACAAAAATTATCATCATCAATCAAACCCCAACTATCAAAGGATGAATGAAACTACGCCCTTAAATAATAATTATTCAACATATACAGATGAAGAAGAATTGATAGAAAATGATTATAATTTTTCAAAGAAAACTCGATATATATTATATACTTTAATGAGTATATTTATGATTTTAATATTATATTTTTTCACAATTTTTTTACCAAATTATTATATTCCGGAAGGTATTGAATTGAAAACAATTTCTAAACTTACTGAATTAAATGTATCTGTAATACCCAATGAAAATAAAAATTTAGTTGATAGAATAATATTAATTGGTGATGCACATGGACATTTTATTCAATTACAAAAATTATTAAATAAAATCAAATTTAATAATAAAAAAGATCATTTAATTATGTTAGGAGATTTTATAACTAAAGGTCCTGATAATTTTAAAATGTTAGATTATTTAATTAATAATAAAATTGATTGTATTATGGGTAATCATGAATATTATTTATTACAATATTATACAAAATTTCATGGATTAAAACAACCAGAATTTAATAATAATGATAATAATAATGATAATATAAAAATTAATGGATTAAATGATGATCCTGAATTTTTACTAGCTAAAAAATTAACACCAAAACAAATTGAATATATAAATAATTGTTCAATAATTAAAAAATTAGGTAAAGTACCAGGTAATATTGAAGGAATTGCAGTTCATGCAGGTATAAGATGGGATTTATCATTAAATGAACAAGATCCAATAGATAATTTGGAAATGAGATCTTTAATAGGTCCTTATTATAATTTAACAACAAATGATCCAACTGTACCAAATGCTAAAAGTTGGTCAAAGATTTATAATAAAAAATTTGGTACTTCAGATGCTAAATATATAGTATATTATGGTCATGATGCAAGAAGAGGTTTAAATTTAAAAAAATATACTAAAGGTATCGATTCCGGTTGTGATAAAGGTGAACAATTATCTGCAATAATTATATCTCTGAAACTTAAAAATAAACAATATGTATTGCAGGAAGATCTAGATCAAGTGAATTGTTGATAGAGTTTATAGAAATAATAATCCCCAAATAGTAAACAAAAATCCCGAAAATGGTAAATATCCATAATTAATATATAATATTGTAATATTAAACTACCCACGGGTTACTAATCGATATTGATTAAAATGAATTGAGAGTTTGTTCAACCAGTAATAACTTGGATACACCGATACGTCCATCTTGGCTCTAATACAACTCTAATAAACTCGACAAAAGTATTGAAAATTCTTGGTGTTGTTTAAACCAATAATCATATAGTGTAGATGGAATAGATAAAATTTTGCTTGGCGACATGAAACATAAAATTTTTTTTTGGTTTTGTTTTTTTGTTTGTTTTTTTAGAGTTATGAAATAAAATAATCTCAAGGGTCTAATCTAATTATTTTTCATTTTAAATCTGAAGATCTGATTTAGTAATCAGTTTTAGTTGTGATACTGTTAAGATCTTGTCTAAATTATAGATTCATGTCAACGAAGAAATTTAATTAGGTTAGGTAACTAACCAAAAGTGATTATGTATAAACCCGAAACTCATAAAACCGTTTTGCAATCAAATTATCAAAAAAAAAAATTTTTATGCAATATTATGGAGTTTTCGCATTTTCTGTTTATTGGTCAAGAAATTATTTAATATTTGTATTTATTTTTTGCAAACATTTTACGAAAATGAAAAATATTTTAAGAAATTCAATATATAAATCAATGGATTTGTCAAAATGATTATTTTGAAATGTAGTAAGAACAATAATAAAACTAGAGATGTCGGTTTCAATATTATATACACTCGCTTTAATCGCTTCATTTTCAGTTTCAAAAGCTGATACTACTACAACAGAAGCTCCAGATTCAACTACTACCGATAATCCATATGCTACTTATCCAAGTGTTGCTAAAACCGCAACTATTAATGGTTTAGCTGATAAAATTTATGATTATATTCCAGAATGTGCTCAAGGATGTGTTGATCAAGATTATTCAATTACTCCATGTCCTTATTGGGATGTTGGTTGTTTATGTATGATGCCTCAATTTAATAAATTAATTGGTGAATGTGTTGCTAGTCAATGTTCAGGATCCGAAGTTGTAAGTGCTACTTCTGCTGCTATTAGTGCCTGTTCTTCAGCTGGTGTATTTTCATCATATTGGTTCATTCCAGCTAGTGTTCAAACAGCTTTAGAATATGCTGCTACTGCCGTTCCAACTACTACCGAAACCACTTCTGAAGCTACTGAAACTACAGAATCTTCAACTATTGCTGAAGAAACCGAAACTCCAGAAGCTGAAGCTGAAGAAGAAGAAGCAGAATCATCATCATCATCAACCACAGATGAAACTAGTACTATTACTACTGCTCCAACATCAACTTCAACTACTTCAACAACTATTAGAACCGCAACTATTAATGGTTTAGCTGATAAAATATATGATGATCTTCCAGAATGTGCTCAAGGATGTGTTGATCAAGATTATTCAATTACTCCATGTCCATATTGGGATGCTGGTTGTTTATGTATGATGCCTAAATTTAACGGTTTAATCGGTGAATGTATTGCTAGTCAATGTTCAGGATCTGATGTTGTTAGTGCTACTGAAGTAGCTATTAGTGTTTGTTCTACAGTTGGTGTTGTTTCTTCATATTGGTTTATTCCATCAAGTGTTAAAGCAGAATTAGAATATGCTGCTACTGCAATTGCTACTACTACCGAATCAGAAACTGCTGCTACTGAAACTACTGAATCATCTACCATTGCTGAAGAAACTAGTACTATTACTACTGCACCAGAATCAACCACTACTGATAATCCATATGCTACTTACCCAAGTGTTGCTAAAACTGCAACTATTAACGGTTTAGCTGATAAAATTTATGATTATATTCCAGAATGTGCTCAAGCTTGTGTTGATCAAGACTATTCAATCACCCCATGTCCATATTGGGATGTTGGTTGTTTATGTATGATGCCTCAATTTAATGGTTTAATCGGTGAATGTATTGCTAGTCAATGTTCTGGATCCGAAGTTGTTAGTGCTACTTCTGCTGCCATTAGTGCTTGTTCTTCTGCTGGTGTATTTTCATCATACTGGTTTATTCCAGCTAGTGTTCAAGCTGATTTAGAATATGCTGCTACTGCAATTGCTACTACTACCGAATCAGAAACTACTGCTACTGAAACTGCTAAATCATCAACCGAAGCTATTGAAACTTCTTCAAGTATTGCTTCATCTACTAGTTATAGCAATTCATCATCCGTTCAAGAAACTTCATCAGCTCAATTAACAACTATAACTACTGAAGAAGTTGTTTCATCTACTTTCACTTCTGATGGAGAAGTTGTAACTGTTGAATCAACAAGAACTATTACTGAAGTTGTAACTTGTTCAACTACTTCAGAATCATCAGAAGAAACAAAAGAAGCTAATAAAACTACTACTAAAAAAGTTACTGAAACATTAACTTCATGTTCAAAATGTGAAGCTGGTAAATCAACAGAATCAGAAGCTACTACATCAACAAAAGCTAAAACTTCAAGTTCAGCTGAAGCAGCTTCATCATCATCATCAACTGTTAAAAGTTCAGGTTCAACTGGTCATGATTCATCATCAACTGTTAAAACTTCAACCTCAGTTGCACAAGCTTCATCATCAACTATTAAAACTTCAACTTCAATTTCACAATCTTCATCCTCAGTTGTTACAGCTTCTGTTGATCAAATTAATGCTGCTTCTTCATCCGTTGTAACTTCAATTTTAACCTTAATTGGTACTTTTGCTGTCATGTTAGTTTAGAGAATTTAATAATGTATAGCTTCTATTAATAATTTTTAATATATACCTCGTAATGATAATAAATAAAATTGTATATTTCATTCAATGTAGTAAAATTTTGGTATTATTTAACCAAAATCGCACCGATAATTTACTATTTTTTTTTTTTTGTTGCAAAAAATCTTTTATGTACTATCTTGTCAAGGAGTTAAGCCAATATTATGCAGCAAAGTGCTTTTAGTAGCCCCCCCTGCAATTATGATATATACATTAAATTAAAGGTATCAATACTTCTATCTACATTAAATGTATTTTTATCCTATCTTTTCTCTTTTCATAAAAACAAACTAATCAAGAATCAAATTATCATGACAACAATATATGATTTACCTGGCGAATTAATTGCCAAAATATTTGAAAATATATCACCGAATAATTTAATGGTATTATCTGAAGATACATATTTAAAAACATTTGCAGAACAATCATTCTATTCGATAATTGAAATTAAGAAAACAATTGATAATCGTTATGAAGAAACTCCAGCAAGTGATAATGTTTTTCAATTTAATAAGAAATATTTCCGAAAAGTATTTCTTTCAATACGAGAATTCTGTGAACTATCAATACCAGGTTTAACAGTTAATGTTTTAATAATAAATAATGTTAATGATTTTAAAAAAATATTAAGTCTTCGACCACAAATTTTAAATTATGTAAAAGTAGTTAAAGCTTTTTTGGAGGGGTATTTCAATTATGAATGTATATTAAAAGACCTTTCTTTAAAGTTTGATTTAGAAACGACTGGAGTTATTAATAACGATTGTATACTTTCTAAATTAGAATCACTTAGTTTGACTAAAGGTCCGTCTTCCATTTCTGATTTATTTGATACACATCTAGTTCATTTAAATATAAGTGAAATCGATGATCTTGAATTAGATAAACTTCCAAATTTTCCAAAAACACTTAAAAGTTTGGAAATTAATATTAACGTCAGTCGTAATTTTACAGATACTGTATTGATTCCTGCTTTTCCAGAAAATATCAAATCAATTAGAATTGTTGTTTATGATTATAGAGCCCCAAATGATATCGAACTTAATTTAAGTTCATTTGAAGAACTTACAAGGATAAAATTGGAAAATAAAAAATTCAGATCAATAGCTGTTAGAGCTCCAAAATGTATGAATGAATATTTAATATTACAAGAAGCAAAACTTGGAAAATTTATATTTCATCCTTTTCATTCTTTAAAAATATTGACAGTACAAGGAACTCTAGAAATGATTTTTCATATTATGGAAAATCCAATTTCGATATATATAAATACAATAAATATAAAGCAAATAGAAGAAATTTGTGGTGAAAAGCATAATAAGATTTTAGAATTGATTTCGAAAACAATATTTGATATACCAGAATATCTTCACTGTTTGGACATTTCTTTTTCATTTCCAATCACAATCAACACGATAGTATTACCAAAATCATTAAGTGAACTTACTTTAAATAATTGTAAATTTAATATTGTGAAATTTGACAATAAGTATTTTGATATGAAGTTAATTCGAAATAATTTTAATTTAAAGTGGGAATTACCTGAATCAATAATATCATTAAGTATACATGGATCATGTGATATAAATCAACTTAATATTCCTAAAAATGTTATATTATTAAACTTGGATGATAATCAATTAAAATATTTCCGTTCTTATAACCTTCCAAAATTGGAATTCTTATCTATGACAGAAAATGAATTATTAGAACTCAAATTAGATGGTTCTTTTCTGAAATTAGCAGAAATCGATTTGTCATTATCCACACTTGACAAATTGATTCAATTTCCTCATGGTTGTAAGATTTTAAAATTTAATTGTTCAATTAATGAACCTTCTGAAGAATATCAATATCCAGATTCTTGTAAGATTTTTGTACTTGATCGTTCAATGAATGAAATTGATTCAGGATGTCTATATCCAATTTGTCTTAAGATTTTGGAATTTAATTGTCCATTTAATGAAATTGATCAAGAATTTCAATATCCAGAATCTTGTCATATTTTTAAGTTTAATCGTTCAATAAATGAAATCGAGGAAGAATTTCAATTTCCAAAAAGTTTAGAAAAATTAAAACTACAAATTACCTATGAAATCCCAAAAGAATTACTTTCAAAACTACCGAATCCTTTAAAGGTTCTTTCTCTAATTTGTGATGAATGGTATGATGAAAAATGTATTATAAATTTTTACGGTTTAGAGAACATAAACTTACAAGAATTAAATTTATTTATTCCACATGAAGGAAAAGGAACAGAATTGTTTATCAAAGAATTGCCCAATTCAATTAAAATATTGAAAATTACAAATTTTAAAATATGTTTTACAAATTTTAAAATATCTAAAAAATTATATGATACAAATTTGGAATCAATTGAACAATTATATTTAACTTGTTGCATAGTTAAGAATAAATATGTGCTTCCAGAAAGTTTGAAAAAAATTTATATGTATCAATGTTTGGGGCTTAAACGATTAGTATTTGATAAATGTAAATCTTTAAAATATTATCATCATTTTCATAATACTTATCAATATGAGATACTTAAACATATAAAATCCATTGATGATCTAAATATAAAAATAAATTGTATTGAACTTAGTAAAGACTTCCATAAGCAGATGAAAATATATTCTAAAGATGGTAGAATTATTTGGCTGATAGATCATTCGAAATTAAAGCTGGTTGTTAAATATTATAATTTTTTATTTGAAGAAGATAAATTTTAATAATTTTGATATTTTTAACAAATAACGTTGAGTAGATTTAAATATTTTTATATGTAAATACAGAAACAAACATTTATTTTTGGCTGCAATTTTAATTAGTTTTTTATACTGAGAATATATATATACACTATTTTATTGCTCAAATACCAAGATAAATCTTTCATGATTATATTTAGAGAAAAATCAAATGTTAAGATAATTATATATTCAATCATAATAAAAATATTTGACCTATATAAATTCAACTAGCACTAGCAAGACTAAGGGTCTTTATTTTTCTTCTTTTTTGTCTTTTATTTATGAGATGAACTATCTTGACCTTGAGAACTTGATTTATCACGAGAACTTTGATCTTGTCTTTCTTGTTCCATAGCTCTACTTCCTAAAACATGTTCTTTAACGTCATGAGCAGATTGAGCAGCTTTACTTTGTTGAGATCCTGATGATCCTGAAGATTGTTTAGGCATTTTAATTAATTGATATACTAAATATAATATCCGGTAAAGAGTTAAAAAAAATCATAGAATTAATTGATACTTCAGCTGTCTTTTTATATTGCAAAATTCATGCAGAATTCTGTAACCAGAAGGTGCAACAATTTCAAAAATATTCTTATAATTTATGAAAGAAAGGTCTAAAAAAAATAGATGTATATTGATTGGTTCAATCTTATCTGTAAATTGGTGTCATTGTAAAAGGGATGAACTATTAGGAACATTTACTTTCTGGTAATCCTAGTTTCAAAAATAGAATGCATTTACAAGAAAAAGATGCAAGTTTAAGTTTGAAATGAAAAGTTCCTAATAATCAAATTTTAGGTAAATTTCAAAGTTTTGAAAAGTTGATCTGTAACTTCATGTTTGAATTCATTAAGGGATTTAAATAAGCCAAACAAACAAAAAAAAAAAGATATCTACTAATCAACAATTTTAACAAAGCATACATACAAACCATGACAAATACAGCATTAATAGTAGTTGATTTACAAGAAGATTTCCTACCTCCAAATGGTTCATTAGCAATTAAGGATGGTAGAAATATAATACAAGATATAAATGAATTAATGACATCAAATAAATATAATTGGTCAACAATAATTGCAACCCAAGATTGGCATCCAACAAATCATACATCATTTGCATCACAACATAATGTACCACCATATACAGAATTAACGTTTAAACATCCAAATAATGAAATTGATTCTAAAACAAATGAAATTGAAATTAAAAAACAAATTGTTTGGCCTGATCATTGTATAGAAAATCAATTTGGATCAACTATTGAATCACTGTTTTTAGAAAAATTTAATTCACTGTCAAGAAATAAGATTATTATTAAAAAAGGTTATTTACAAGATCGTGAATATTATTCATGTTTTAAAGATTGTTGGAATTTACATCATACTGAATTATTTAATAATTTAAAACAATTAAATATTGATCAAGTTGTATTTGTTGGTTTAGCTTATGATTTTTGTGTATTAAATTCTGCTATTGATTGTTCAAATTTAGGTTTTAAAACTTATGTACTTAAAAATTATACAAAACTGGTTTATCCTGATAAAATTAATGAAACTGATGATATTTATAAAGAAAATAATGTTGAAATTATACTGGGTAATGATTTAAAATTATTTTATACTTAATTTATTAATCAATTGTTGACGTTTTTTATCAAGAATATATTTTAATACAGCTTCATTTGTTGGAGTATTTAAATCTATTTCAATATCTTCTTCTTCAATCTCTTGTAGTAGTTCATTACTTCTTTCTTGTTCAAATATTAATAATGGATCAGTTAATTCGTGAGATAATTTATCATTAAGTTCTTCTTGTTCTTCTTGTTCATCAAAATATCCATAATATTCATAATCTAATCTTTTCTCTATATCATCTTTTTCAGGAACATTCTCTTTGTTCTTCTTTTTCTGTAATAGTATTTTAACATCAGGTAATTCTTTAGCTCTTCCAAAATATCTATAACCTTTTATATTTAAACCAGAATTAATCATATCTTTACCTATAAAATAATCATTCCCACCTAATTTTTTAATATGATATTCCCAAGATCGTTTTTCTTTAAATAATTTATTTAATTCATCATTTGTATCTCGTATTTGTAATTCATTTAAATTTTGATCTTGTATATGAGTTAATTTTACTGATATTTCTGTTAATATTGTACTTCTCCATTTTTCTGCTTGTGGTAATGATTTACATTTTTGTACATATTTAGGACGTAAATTTGGATTCGACTCTAGTATTCCTGCTTCTTTGTTCTTTTGGGCATAAAATCTATTCAATGAAGATTGTGCTTTTTCTTTATTTCTAGACATGGCTGTTGATTGATGGGATGAGAGTTCGTAAATTTAATTTTTTTATGCGAAATTATTTATTACTTTAATTTTTTTTTCTACATACCTCTAAATTTATTCTTTGATGCAAGTCTTCTACCTTCAAACCTTTGTTTAGTTCTACCATTATTCTTTTTATTACCTTCATCATCTTCATCGTCATCATTACTATGTTTTGGTTTAAATTTCTTTTCACCTTTAGAAGAAGGTGTAAATGTTAATTCAGCTTCACCACGAGCATGTCTTCTTAATCTTGAATCATCATTCTTAGGTTTAACAATTTTATTAATTTTATTAACTTGAGATGCAAATGATTCTTTTGATTTAGATGATTGTTTTGGACCTGATTCTGATGATAAAATTTTCATTTCATTTTTAAATCGTTTTTCTTCTTCTTTCTTTTTACGTAATTTAGCCAATTCTTTTTCAACTTTTGCTCTATTAGCAGCTTTAGTTTCTTCATCTTCAGATTCTTCTTCGGATTCAGATTCTTCATCATCTTCATTATCATCTCCATTCAATCTTTCTTCTTCTGATTCTTCAGCTGCTGTTAATCCTCTTGATTTAGTTATATCTTTATTTGGTGCTTGAACTGGATTTAATTGTTTATATTCATGAGATTGTTCATCAACTTGGAAATCTGGATTTTCAAACATTTCTTTAAATCTATCATCATTAATAACAGATTCAGCCATATTATTACCAACTTTTTCTTGTAATCTAGTTGCCAAATCCTTATTGACTTTAATTTTAGTATTTGTAATAGCACCAGTACTTCTAATTCTTGATTCTCTTTCTTTTTCAATTTTCTTTCTAATTTCTCTTTCTCTTTGATCTTTAATTGAATTTGGATTCGATATAAGATTAACTTTATCATATAATTCAGTATCTATAAAAAAACCATGCATATAAGATCTTAAAACTTTTGAACCTATTAAATGCGATAAATTTAATTTTAAAACTTCATCTCTTGTTATAAATCTATAGTTTGAATATATTGAATCAGTTGGTTTTTCTTCTAATTCTTCTGTAACATTATCCAAGAATGAACACCATGTTGGTGCTGGACCTAAATTCGGTATATAATAAGTATGCATTGGCATACCTTCGTTTGCAAAAAAAAACATTCCTGATCCAGGTATATGACATATATCATTTATATCAACAGTTGGTTCCATAGATGCAAAAGGTTTACCAGTATCTTTATTCCATACTTTAGCAATTCTTTTATCACTTGTTAATATAGTATCTGAATGTAAAGAATCTTCACACCAAATGATTTTTTTGATTTCATAACCATAACCTTGATCTTTTATTATTGAAGGTTGGGAAGTTCTTAAATCATATAATAAAGTTTTACCATTTGAGGTACCACATGCAAAATTTAATCCATCATTTCTGAATGATACTGAACTAACTTGAATATCTTCATTTAATTGTTCATTGATAAATAATTTACCTGCTCTTTGTTTTGATCTTGGATCCCAAAATTCAACAGTACCATCTTCTAGACCAGAACTTATTAAACCATGAATTGGATTTATATCAACTGAATTACAACCACCATCAGTATCTAATTGTAAAGGATTTAAAAATCTACCTTGTTCTAAATTTAATCTATATAATTCATTACCCAGGGCACCAATTATTAAATCACAATTTACAGGATTATAACTTAATGATCTACCGAATTTAGGTATTCTGGTTTTATAATATATTCCACCTTTAGTTTGAAATTCAATACTTCTATCATTTTGTAAATGAACACTTTTAGTCCAATCATTTGATAAAACTATAAAATCAACATTCTCACAATCTGTATGTCTATCAAATTTTAATGATAAATTATTAAAATCATATACATGAATTTGTGGTTTATAAGTACCAGTAGCCATACAATATTGACCATCTTTTGTAACTTTAATTTTATTTGATGCTTCACTAAATTCAAAATCTTGAATTAATTCAATACGACTTTGATATTCCAAATCATGTTTTAAATCTCTTTTACGTTTTTTTGCTATCCAATCAGGTAATGATCGAGATACATTAGTACCGGAAACTTGATATATTGATACGTTTCCTGCTGATGTAGATTTAAGAACCATTGTTGTATATTAACTAGGAAAAAAAAAAATATTCACTACAAAAAAAAAAAATTTGAGATGAGGGTTGGTTCCAGATAAAAAAAAAATTAACTCCGCAATAATTATACCAAGTTTTCAACCAAAGAATAATTTTTCTTCATATAAATATTTATAATCATTTAAATCAATTTCCATCATTTCTTCATCATGTTTTTCTTTGAACCAATCATGATTAGGTTTAAAAGTTTCAATAAAGAAAAATAATCCACTATTAATTAATTCATTTAATGTTAAATTTTTATCTTTTGTAAGTTGATATTCAAATAAATCAATAAATAAATCAATATATCTTAAATCACCATAACAAATATCATTGATTGAATTAATTAATATAATCCAAATTTTTGTAACTGAACAAGATTTAAATTTTAAATTTAATAATTTATAAAATATAAAATAAATAAAATCATTTTGATATTTTTGAATAATTAAATTAAATTTATTTGATACAATTAATGAACTAATTAAACTTGAAATAAATATTTCCATATATGATAAAATAATTTTTTCATCTAAATTTGAATCTTGTTGTTGATTTATATATTCAATAGATTTACATTCTTTATCCATTATACTTGATATAATTCTTAATAATTTATGTTGAATTATAATTAAATTATTATAATTTTCATTTTCATTTAATAAATTTAAAGAATTTTCAATTTGATCTCTTGTATCATATTCAAAATTTAAAAAATCAATACTTTTTGAAATTGGTGGTAAATCAAATTTTTTAAATTGTTGTTGAATTGAAAATGGTAATTCATCTAAAAAATAATTTATAAGTTTATTACTAATTAAATAATTTAAATAAATAAAATTCATTAATAATGATAATTTTGAATTTAATTCATTATAAGTTTGAAATAATTGAATTTTATTGCATTTAAAAATAACATCAATTGCAATATGTAATTTTTTACAAAATAAATAATTTAATTTATTATTTTTACCATGATCTAAAACCAGTAATATAAATCTTAAAGATTCATCAAGATTTAAATATTCGTCAGTATGTTCTAAAATTCTTTTTAAATAAGTTATAACTGGTGAATTATTCATATTATTAATATCATTTAAAATTTGTGTATTAATAAATTGTTTTAACCACAGTTTATCAATATCATCAGTTGTAATTTCAATTAAACTTTGTAATTGTAAGTAATCACATTTCCAATCTTTTTCAATAGATTGATATTTTAAAATAAATGATTGTAATTGACCTAAAAATTTAGTATAAGTAAATTTATTTTCATCAATTTTTGTTGAATTCATAATAAAATATAATTCAGTATAGTTTAATTTTTCATCAAAATTTATATTTGAAAAAGATTGAATATGATTTTTTAATATTTGAATATTTAAATATGGATGATAAATATATTGCCAACAAATTCTTGCAAAAATTGATAATAATGGAGAATTTAATAAATTATTTCCAGCATATATTAATAATGGTGATATGAAATCAATATTTGATTGATTATCTTTCTTTTCTATTATTAAACCATTTTGTTGTAAAGTTAATAAAATACTATCATAGACATTAATAAATTCAGTTATCGGAATTGCATTGGTGGTTGATTGATTTAATTGATTAGATAATTGAGTTAATAATAACTTTGAATTCATTAAAGAATATGAATATGAATAAATAAGTTGGTGGTGGTTCTTATAAAATTTTTTTGATTCCTTTTTAAATTGAATTTGGTGTGTGATATTTGGAGATATTTGTTGCCAACTTTATAAAAGTACACTTTACTACAAAATTTACAACCAAATAACAACAACAATAATCAATCGTATTTATTACATAGTAAAAACAAATTGAATTCAAATACAAATTATTCATGTTATATCAAGTCCATTATTGTAGTATATCTTATTTGATTTGATAGATTGAAAATGTTATCTATCTTCAAACTTTTATGAAGTCGGTTTGAAGTTGGTTTTGCAACAAATTTGTTTTATGATCTATAATATCACGTGAGTTCGATGACCGGAATTAAAAAAAATTCTGTTTTGTGTAACCAAAGTTTTAAAAATTTAAAAACCCTCGAAAAACTTTTCCAATAAGCAAAAGTTGCAAAATAACCATTTTAATTAATTTAACCGCATTTTGATTCTTTTTTCTTTTTTTTTTTTAGAAAAAGAACTTGATTATTTTCAATAATAAATATTATCTTGAAAAGGCGGGAATGTCAATAATTTATTATTTTCTTGTTATGTTAGAGTCTGTTGAAGTATGTACTATAACGTCTCTTCAATAGCCATAAAAAAAAACACCACAGCTCCGAGGGATTTTTATCTCTCTATTATATTTATAAATGATAAGTTTTTATTTCAAAACCTACATGAAAAGACAGTTTTTGAAAGGTAATCAAAGTCTACTAAATAAAATATTTTTTTTGTAATTAAAAAACTACATGAAACAACAGTTCCTCAAACTCCATGAACGATGAAAATTTTTTTTTATTTCAAGGCGTAGGTTGAAATAAATACATAAAAAAAAAAAATATAAGATATCACCTAATTATATTCCGTACATTATCCTGTTATATCTGATGATTTTCAAAAGTATACTCGAACAAAAAAGATGCAAAAAACAAAAGGAAAAAGAAAAGAACTTATTAAATCCACTTCAAAAGAAATAAATCTCCACAATAAGAAATTTTTATGACATTATATATATCTAAATATTTAGACAATTCTTTTATGTAGTATTGTTATCTTAGACGTTTTGTGCATTATGCAATGGAAGCATATTTTATTGTTAGTCGAAAGCTACAGACAAACTAAAATTCAACAGGGTTTTCCGGAATGTATTTTTCTCAGATGATTCTATACATTTAAAAAGTTTTAACAAATAAATAATATAAGTCGATTAACCAAATTTTATTGAGCTCTTGCATGAACATAAATTCTAAATTATTCTTTAAAACAAAAACTGTATTGATTAAAAGGATCTAGATGCATCTACTTTCCATTTAATGTATTAAAAAAATTATTAAAGCTGGAAAACAAAAAAACAAAAAAAAAAGTAATAAATAATATTTATAACATATAACTGCTTCTTCAGGTTAAATAATAGTTATTGTTATTATTTACATCATACTGTCAACTAGAAACAAAGCTAAAAAATTTTTATTTTATCATTAAAAACAAAAAGAAATTGCAAAGTTAGTTTCGGTTCGTTTTTTTAGTGCAAAATATTTTTTGTGTAATTATAATATGGATTCCATGACTCTAGAAATATAAGTTGATTTTTATATTTCAGAATGAATGAAAAAACTATATAAAGTCTACTCTTTTAAGCTTTTTTTTTTGATAATTTTCTTTAGATATTCAAACATATTTACTATTCATTCCTTATCCTAACTAATTCAAAATATGTATAATAAAAACTATACATTTGATAATCGACACTCCTCATCAAATTCAACCACTACAAATTCATCATTTTCACCATCATCACAACATCGTAGAACAAATTCAATAGATTATGGAAAAAGAGAGTGTAGTAGGAATACTAGTAGGAATACATCATTTTCATCATATAGTACATCATCAGCTCCAAACTCACCTCAATCAAAAGATTCAAGAGAATTTTCAAGTACTGGTTCTACTCCTATAATAGATTTAGATAGAATTACAGAAGAATTTCAAAATTGTCAACGTAGATTATCTATAGAATCATCTCAACAACAACAACAACAACATAACTTTGATTGTGAACTAAGTTTAAAAAGAGATATACCAAGTATGCATTGGCATCAATTTTTAAAGGAAGAAATAGATTTAGACTATTCATTCAGTTATAAGAGTGTTAATTTGCCGCACTCTTCTGAAGCGTTGTTGCAACAATATAATTCAAATTACAACATTAAAGATGAATAATTTTAGTTTAATTATAGTTATATTTGTTTTTAGTGAATTAAAGGATCATTTCCACCACCCCCTCAAATCAAATCAGAAAGTGGTTTCATTATTTTTTTTATTTTTTATTGTCTTTTAACGCATATGAACACTATAATTAACGTTCCGGTTAATTTTATTTGTAGTGGTCAAAAAAACGATTATGTTGTAATAATATACGAAGTTTCTTTTATTTATTTATATTATTTTTATTAATAATGTAGAAAGATATTAGTAAAAAATTATAGAAAGAGTCGTTTATTTGGATTTATCGGAAAAATATGTATCTTTAATTCAATTGATTATGTAAATTTTCTAATTGTTTTAAAACAGCGCTTTTTGCAGTACCACCAATTGCGTCTCTTCTTTCAACACTAACTTCAAAATCAAAACTATCCATAACATCTTTTTCAAATCTAGAATCGATTTCTTGATATTGTTCAAAAGTTAATTTATCTATACCTGATAATTTTTCTTCTTCAGCTTTTCTAACACATTCACCTGAAATATGATGAGTTTCTCTAAATGGTACACCTTTACGAACTAAATAATCAGCTAAATCAGTAGCTAACATATCCATAGTTAATGCCAGTTCCATTGATTCTTTATTAATTTTTAAAGTTGAAATAACACCAGTTGCAATTAAAATTGAATGTTCAACAGTTGTTAATGCATCAAATAAAGGTTCTTTATCTTCTTGCATATCTTTATTATATGTGGAAGGAATAGATTTTAAAGACATTAAAAATCCAGTTAATCCACCAAATACTCTACCACTTTTACCTCTTAATAATTCTAAAGAATCTGGATTTTTCTTTTGTGGCATCAATGAAGAACCAGTTGAATAAGCATCAGCTAATTTAATAAAATTAAATTCAGCAGTTGAATAAATAATTAAATCTTCAGAAAATCTTGAAATATGATTCATAAATAATGTACTCCAAAATAATGTTTCAACAACAAAATCTCTATCACTTACTGCAGTTAATGAATTACCAATAACACTATCAAATCCTAAACCTTTAGCTAAAAATTCTCTATCAATACCATATGGATGACCAGCTAAAGCACCTGAACCTAAAGGAGATTTATTAACTCTAGTAATAATTTGTTGTAATCTATTATAATCTTCAGTAAAATAAGTAGCATAAGAACTTAACCAATGTGACCATCTAATTGGTTGAGCTCTTTGTAAATGTGTATAACCAGGCATTAAAACATCAATTTCTAATTTTGCACGATTTAAAATAGTTTCAATAAAAATTTTTAATTTTTTTGATAAATCAATTAATGATTCTCTTACAAAAATTCTCATATCTGTTGCAACTTGATCATTTCTTGATCTACCAGTATGAACTTTACCAGCAATATGTCTACCAATAATTTCACCTAATCTTCTTTCATTTGCTGTATGAATATCTTCATCACCTGGTTTTTCGACAAAATTTCCATCTTTCCATTCTTTTCTAATTTCTTCTAAACCTTCATGAATTTTTTTTAATTCTTCTTCATTAATTAATCCTAATTTATTTAAACCTTGAGTATATACTTTGGTACCAGTTAAATCAGCATCATACATTATTTTATCATATGGTAATGAAGCATTATATAAATCCATTAATGGATCAGTAGCTCCAGTGAATCTACCACCCCATAATTTATTTTCACTTGGTTGTTGTTCTGACATCTTATTATTTGCTGTTTTAAAAAGAAAGATTTAAAAAAAAAAAATTATTTTGTTGAAAATTTTCCATCGCGCTTAATGAGATAGGGTTACCCAATTTAGTAATGACTCATGGACAAAGTACACGACCATAGATTATGAACTCTTTGGGACTCTTAATATGTTTTTCCAATAGAAAGTAATAGATCTGAGATTCAAATATTTTAAATTATTTAATCTTTTAATATCTAGCTCATGAGACTTGATAATATATTAATTGACCTTTATTTAAATTGTATTTTTCTTTATTATTACCTTGATATTTTTTATTGGATCTTAGAACTAAAATTTTAATTAGATTTTAGAACTACAGGCTTACTCTATAATGTTTTTAGGGTCAGACAACTTTATCTCTCTTAGTCTTTACATATATAGATTCAACACACAACACAATATGATTTCTTTCTTTTTATCTAAACGATTATTCAAAAAAGAAAACTAAAATTGTGACCCCCATTTTGAAATATTGTAATATTCTGTTGTTGTTTATTGTATCATTGCCATTTATCGTTAATTTTTTGTTACGAGAGGCGTAACAAGAGTCATAATGCTTTTTTTTTTTAAAGTTTTTTACTCTTTTTTCTTATAATTATATATTAATTTTATATTTTATAATGCAACAAAATCAATACAAATGGCAACAATATTTGATTTACCAGATGAATTGATCGAATTAATTTTCAAATTTATGCCATTGAACCTGGTGTCAAAATACTTTCTGGATCAATATTTTCAAAAAATCGCTTTACAAGAGTATTATTCTAAAATTCAAATAACTAGCCAAGGGATAAAAAACGAATACCAATGCAATTCAAATCCATACTATATAGATCCATTTGAATACGATTCATCTAGATTTGATCAATATGCAATCAGCAAGTCAAAAATGTATTAAACTTGCAATAGACCATTTTATTAAAATAATATGTAAATTATTAAAAGAAAATAGTTTATCTATTGATAGATTAATAATTGATAACAATGATCTATCCTTGTTAATATCACAATATCCAGAAATACTCAAGCTTGTTAAAAATGTTAGAATATTCTTGAGTGGAAATCTTCCCAATTTTAATTATAATATTTTTGAAAAAGTCGAATTGGTGTTGGATGTTCATGTCAATATTGAACCACCTGAAAATTTAAGAAAATTAAAATTATTTTATAATACTACTTTTGATTATTCCAGTTTATCAAATATTAATTTAACTCATTTAATAGTTTTAAATCTGTTTATTTGTATAGATGATTTACCAAATTTTCCAGTTAGTTTGAAATTATTAGAATGGAATGGGATAATTGCATCTGAATTCAATTCAAATACTACTATTATTCCAAATTTTCCAATTTCATTAACGTCACTAAAGTTAATATATTCCAAAGATTCAACTTTTAATAACACGGAAATTGATTTAAGATCTTTAAAAACTTTAAGAAGATTACACATTGAGAGAACACCCAATATCATATTTTTATTACCGGATCAGATAAATGAACTTACTCTTCATAATATAAACCAAAACATGTTACCTAAATTTAGTGAGTTTACAAATATTAGAATTTTACATTTAAATCTTGAATTTTCGATGTTAATATCCATATTAGAAACCAATAATTTGCCAAAATTCTTAAAAAAACTCACCCTTCGTCAACTTTTTCTGTCGGGTACAAATGAGATTATACGATTAAGTACATTTAAACTTCCCAAAACTCTTGAAAGCTTGCATATGGAGTTTCTCAATGCTTTGGAAATCGATAATCTTATCATTCCTTCATATTTAAGATATTTTGCTTGTTTAGGTCTCAAAACTGGTAAAATTTATTCAACTTCGAAAATGAATACTGATCAAAAATGGGAAATTCCAAATTCAATTAGATATTTAAATTTAGCTTACAGTATAGATATCTTAAACCTTTCAATTAAAAATCAAAACTTGGAAGTCTTGGAATATAAATCAAATAAAAAAGAAAATTCTAGCTTGTCATTAGCTGAATGTCAAAGTTTAAATTCAATTGCTTTATATTCATACATTATAACCTTGAATGAAAGTTTTCAATTTCCAAAAAAATGTGAATATATACAATTATATTCTCTGCAAGGTATTGATACTTTAGATGAAAAGTTTAAATTTCCAACATATTTGTTAAAACTAAAAATAGAAATACATTATAATATATTGAATAATCTTTTGTTAAAATTGCCAACTACATTAACAGTTTTAGATATATTGTGTAGTGCACCAGAAGATGGAATATTCAATGCAGGTAATAAAAATTTTACATGTTTAATTAATTTACAAAAATTAAAGATTAAATTTGTTTCGAGTAACTGTCAAACTACTATCAATTTGGATGTGTTACCACAATCATTGAAAATTTTACATTTACAAAACTGTCAAATTATTAACTCGTCAAATTTAAAAATATCACTAGAAACATTATCCACTAGATGGACATCATTCTTAAATAAGTTGATCCTACCAAAAAGTTTAATTTCAATACGTTTAGATAATTGTGAAGTTGATGATAATTTAAATTTTGGTGAATGTGAAAATTTAAAATCATATTATTTTGATGATGACAACAATTCACGTAAAGAATCTGTCAAAAATCATTTATTTCAATTTAATAAATATAATCTCGACAACATACAAAGTATCTGTATTCCTCTGCATAAATCTGCTACTTTGGAAGAAGAATTTAAAGAGTTAAGTTCTAAAATGTTTTTTCTGAAATCGAATATTAAACTAATTGATTATTATTAATATTGATATATAATAAAAATTTAGATTATTTTCAAATTATATATTGATAACTAAAATTACTAAATACTTCTCTTACAATATATAAATAAACGAAAAATTGAAGTGAAAACAAATGTATAGTAATCTACTATCTATAATTAGAGATCCGTGTATAATTTATTGTAGATAATCGAAAAAATAGTATAGCAGCATTACAATAAATTTTACAGCAAAAAAAAAAAAATGGTATAGCTGCATTACAACAAATTTTACTGCAAAATAAAAAAAAATACTATAGCAGCATAATAAATTTTACTGCAAAATGTAAAATAGTATAGCAACATTACAATAATTGTTACCACAAATAAAAACAACTAACAAAAAAAAAACTATAAATAGACCTTCTTTTCCCAAGTTTGTTTTTTAAATTTTTTATAACTTTTTTTTCTTTGTCAAGACAAAGGAAAAGAAGACAACATCAAAGACAAAGACAACATCAAAGACAAAGACAACATCAAAGACAAAGAGAAAGACAAAACGGGAAGAAAAAGGAAAACAGAAAACGGGAAGGATGCCCAGTTTTTTCTTAGTTTGCAAAAAGAAATATATTGAAAACCTCTCCTTGAGCTTCTCAATATATTTTTTAATGCGAAAGAGGAAAAAACTGGGCATCCTTCCCGTTTTCTGTTTTTTTTTTTTTTTTTTTTTTT